>JAYESA010000006.1:53681494-53688994 GCA_036927795.1 Iris macrosiphon
CAGCAGCGATACTACTAGAAAGTACAGTTTTAATATTGCCCATACGTAATCCTTTGTATAGACGTTGAGGCGGGCGGACACTAAGATAAAATAGGCCTGCTAATATGCCCAATGTACCCGCTACAATATGATGAGAGGCTATTCCTCCCAGAACAAAAGGATCAAAACCTTCTGCGCCCCACGCCGGACTTACAGATTGTACTTTTCCGGTTAGTCCATAAGGATCGGATACCCATATTCCAGGACCATATAAACCTGTTACATGAAATGCGCCAAAGCCAAAACAAGCTACTCCTGAGAGAAATAAATGAATTCCAAAGATCTTGGGCAAATCCAAAGAAGGTTTTCCTGTGCGTTCATCACAGAATATTTCTAGGTCCCAATACACCCAATGCCAGATGGCTGCCAAGAAATATAAGCCAGAAAACACAATATGTGCCCCTGCCACACCTTCATAACTCCAAATACCCGGATTCCTTATAGTTCCTCCTGAAATACTCCAACCACCCCACGAATTCGTTATTCCTAAACGAGTCATGAAAGGTATAACGAACATACCTTGTCTCCACATTGGATCGAGAACAGGGTCAGAGGGATCAAAAACTGCTAATTCGTATAGAGCCATTGAACCTGCCCAACCAGAAACTAGAGCTGTATGCATTATATGGACAGAAAGCAATTGATTGGGATCATTCAATACGACATTATGAATACGATACCAAGGCAAACCCATGGAAACACCCCTTTAGCAAAGAAAAATAGATACCATGTAACTTTATCGCATTGAAACTTATACTATGTACCTAACCTTTTCAGTGGATTCTGTATAAGAAAGGGTTACTGTTTCTTCCGTTCCGTTGAAAATAATAGAAGAATTATGTTCGTAAGAACAAAGAGAAGCAGATCTATTCTATACTCGATAAGTACCTGTGAACCAACCCCGTAAAGCGACACAAACCGTTGAAGGTAGTTCTAGATCTAGGCCAAGACAAACTAACGTAAGGATATTAGGTATAAATATATATATATGGATATTTATATAGCATATGAATATATATATATGGATATTTATATAGCATATAGATATAAATATATATATATGGATATTTATATAGCATATGATATTAGGTACATAATTAAAACATACATACATATATATATATATATATATATATATATATATATATATATATATAGGGTATATATATATATAGAGAGTATTTATTCATACTATATAAAAAGTAAAAAGTCATATATATATATATATATATATATATATATATATATATAAGTGTACATATATATATAGTTTATATAATATAAAGCAACATATATATATATATATAAATATATTTTATACATATATGTAAAAACATAGAAGGGCATATAGTATATACTATAATATATTATGCATATATATCATAATATATATATATATATATATATATATATATATATATATATATATATATATATATATATATATATATAAAGAAATAAAAAAGACATACATATAATATATATACATATATATGTAATATGCACATATACATATTAATAAAAGAAATGAAAAGGCATACATATATAATATATATATATATATATATATATATATACATATATATAAAGAAAATGAAATGTATATATATATATATATATATAATAATACTGCGCACGGTGTTCTCTAATTATTTAGAGGCAGGTAGGGTCATAATTTTACTACGGTGTCAATATACTAATTGTAGTATATTCAAAGTAGAATATTAACGTATTTTTGTTTGGGTAAAACATGTGCATATTGGGCCTCAAATCCCTAGGGGTACAGAGATGGGTAAAGAGCAGAAAATTAAATAGGAAATAAATACGGACGTTTGTAACGATATTTGTGCGTCTCAAAAGAGACTCAAAATAAAGTACCTGGGAGTTATACAAAATGCAGGAAAATAGACTAACATGTCTAGGGCAGGTATGTGAACTTGTTTGAGGATAACAGCTAGTGTAATGCTCTAATTTAATTGGTAATGGACAGGTGCACAAATCAATAGGATATGTAAGCAAAATAAATTTAAAAAGTTACAATAATTCTAATTTGTCAAAAATATTCCTAAATTACTGAAATCTGGTCGAGGGAGTTTACAATCTACCCTCCTTAGAATATTTCGTTCTCGAAATAAAAATAGACATATGATGAGAATGAAAGATTGATTTGAAATATTAGGACATACCCTGGTTTGGAAATAGATGGGGGAAATGCTGTCGAATATCCTCTTCTCGTTCCCAGGTTGATTCACCTGGTGCATGATGTCTCCATGCAACACGAACTAGAGGGATAGTCTGGCCTCACAATACCTTCTCGCTACGATCTAGGATCTCTACAGGTTCCTCCTGGTACGATAGGCTCGGGCCGATGGTGATCTCTGAATGGTCCAGTATATGACTTGGGTCTGGAATGCACCTCCTCAGTTGAGATACGTGGAAGACGTTATGTACTCCTTCCAAGGTCTGAGGTAAGGCTAGCTTGTAAGCAACTTCTCCGACGCGTTCCAACACATCGAAGGGTCCAATGTACCTTGGGCTCAGTTTTCCTCTTCCTCCAAATCTGATAGTTCCTCTGGTAGGTGAGATCTTCAAGAACACATGCTCTCCTACTTGGAACTCTAGAGGTCGTCGATATACGTTGGCCCAGTGCTTCTGCCTGTCTTGTGCAGCTCGTAGGTGTCCTTGTATCTTCTTTACTTTCTCTACCGTACGAACAACCAATTCTGGTCCCAAGATCTGTCTTTCGCCAACATCGCTCCAGCATAGTGGGGAACGACATTTCCTGCCATACAATGCTTCAAAGGGAGCCATTTGAATGCTCGCTTGATAGCTATTGTTGTAGGAAAATTCCACCAGGTGCAAATAATCTTCCCATGATTCGCTGAAATCAAGCATGCAGGCTCTTAACATATCTTCTAGTGTCTGGATGGTGTGCTCCGATTGGCCATCTGTCTGCGGATGGTACGAGGTGCTGAACTTGAGGCGGGTACCAAGACTTTCTTGCATACTTTGCCAGAAGTAAGATGTAAACCTTGTATCTCTGTCAGACACTATGCTGACTGGTACTCCATGCAGACGCACTTTCTCCTTCATGTACATGTCTGCCAAGACTTTTGTAGATTATCCGACTTTGAAAGGTAAGAAATGAGCAGTCTTGGTGAGTCTGTCTACGATCACCCATACAACATTACGACCACTGGGACTTCTTGGGAAGCCTGTAACAAAGTCCATCGTAATGTGTCCCATTTCCACTCGGGTATTGGGAGGGGTTGAAGTAGACCAGCAGATCTCTGATGTTCAGCCTTGACTTGCTGACACACCAGGCATTTTGCCATAAAGCGTGCTATCTCTCGCTTCATTCCATGCCACCAGTAGTATTGTCACAGGTCTCTGTACATCTTTGTGCCACCTGGATGTATAGAGTATGTTGAGCTGTGAGCTTCTGACATCAGTTACTCACGAAGTTCTCTATTTGGAACATAAAGACGATTTCCACATCTTAGAGTCCCATCTTCGTGTATGCGATATCCTGTCTGGATTTCAGCCTCTGTTCTTTGTCGAAGCCTCTGAAATCTTGCATCTGTTGGCAGTGCAGCTTTGATTCTTTCGACCAATGTTGATTGTAGCTGGTAGTTTGACAATTGACCATCAATTCCTGGCATAATGACCTTTATTCCCAACTTTTCTAGATCTCTCAATAGACCTGGTTGGGTGATCATAAAGAATGCCGAGGGTCTTCTGCTTAGTGCATCAGCTACTACATTAGCCTTCCCTTGATGGTACTGTAGATCGATCTCGAAATCCGTCATCACTTCGAGCCATCATCTTTGTCTTAGGTTCAGGTCCTTCTGAGTGTAGACGTATTTCAGGCTCTTGTGATCGGTGAATATCTCCACTCGTTCGCCGTATAGATAATGTCTCCATAGCTTCAGGGCGAAGATGACTGCGACAAGCTCCAAGTCGTGAGTGGGGTAATTCTTCTCATGAGTCCTTAGTTGTCTTGAGGCATAAGCTACAACCTTCCCATGTTGCATTAAGACACAGCCCAATCCTTTTCTGGATGCATCGCTATAGATTACGAAACCTCCGGATCCAGATGGTATAGTCAAAATGGGGGCAGTAGTCAGACGCTTTTTCAACTCATCGAAAGCTGTCTGGCATTCCTCAGACCAGATGAACTCCTGCTCCTTGCGGGTAAGACGGGTAATTGGCTCTGCTATTCTAGTAAAGTTTTCTACGAACCTCCGGTAATATTCGACAAGTCCTAGAAAGCTTCTCACTTCTGAGACGTTGGTCGGGGTTGGCCATGTCTCCACAGATGAGATCTTTGCTTGGTCTACCGAGATGCCTTCTCCTGTGATTACGTACCCAAGGAAAGCAACACGATCAAGGAAAAACTCGTACTTGCTTAGTTTAGCATAAAGGCTCTCCCGTCTCAGCGTCTCTAGCACTAGTCTCAAGTGCTCTTCGTGCTCCTCGTGGCTCTTTGAATACACCAAGATGTCGTCGATGAAGACTACCATGAACTGGTCTAGATATTGGTGGAAGACTCTGTTCATCAGGTTCATGAATACGGCTGGTGCATTAGTTAGTCCAAAAGGTATCACCAGGAACTCGTAATGACCATAACGAGTCCTGAATGCTGTCTTTGGAATGTCTTCTCTTCGTACCTTAACCTGATGATAGCCTGATCTCAAGTCTATCTTTGAGAACACCACTGCTCCTGTCAGTTGATCGAACAGGTCGTCAATCCGCAGCAAGGGGTACTTGTTTTTGATTGTCAAAGCATTGAGGGCTCTGTAATCAATACACATCCGATATGTTTTGTCCTTCTTGGGGTACAAACAATACTGGTGCTCCCCAGGGTGATGCACTAGGACGAACAAATCCCTTGATTTGTAATTCTTCAAGTTGCAGCTTCAGCTCGTCAAGCTCCTTCTTCGCCAGTCGGTACACATTTGAGGATACCGGTGCAGCTCCGAGTATCAGCTCAATAGTGAACTCTACTTCTCTGTCAGGCGGTAGGCCTGGCAATTCCTCCGGGAATATGTCTTTAAACTCTGCAACGATTGCTGGGGGTGCTATCTCTATCGCCATGTAAGCTCTAGGAGTCTGGCCTACTCCTTGCTCGATGGTACCTCGTACGTATTCGAACTCCGGGCGTCCTGGTGGTCTAAAGGTGACACTACCTTTTTGGCAGTCTAGGATAGCATTGTTCTGGATTAACCAGTCCATGCCTAAGACAATGTCAGAATTTGGCATTGGGAGTACCAAAAATTGCGCTCTTAGGTCTCTACTACAAATGACTACTGAGCATGTTTCAATAATGTTGGTAACTGGAACAATGCCTCCTCCGGTAAGAATTTTCCAGCATTTAGGCAGTGGGGAGGTGGCTAGTTTGTGCATGGCTACGAAACTACTAGATATGAATGACAGGGTAGCGCCAGAATCAAATAATACGGTTGCAGGTAATGATGCAACTAAAATGGTACCTGTGATGGTTTCACCTTCTGGCTCTTCTGCAACTGCAGCTAAAGCAAAGACATGCCCATGCCTTTGTCCTTCAGACTGTTGTCTGGCCTTGTTGAACTGGGCCTCCTGTGTAGCCAGGGCTGCTCCCCTCTGATATCCTCCAGATGTTGAGGGATATTGTGCTCCTGGTCTTTGCCCGTTCTGAGGCGCTGCATCTTTGCGTTGTGGGCAGTCCCTTGCCATTTGTTGGCTAACTCCACATACTAGGTAGAGTCCTTTCTTCTTTCTGCAGTCATTGGCAAAATGCCCCTTCTTGCCATAATAGTGACAAGTCGGGAGCTCCTTCTTCTGGTAGGGCCCCGTCGTCTACTGCGTCTGGTTTTGTGGATGACGGATAGGTCCTCCTGCTCCTTGACCGTTTTTGGACGGGATGTTTGGATTAGAACGTCTCGCTCCTCGGCCAATAGCTTCTTGCGCCCTTGCTTCTGTAAGAACCTCCTCATAGGAGATCCTTGACTGCGTCGTCGTATACCTCTGGAGCTCGAAGGTGAGGCCGTGGTGGAACCTCTTGGCCTTCTCCAGCTCATTCGGTATCAAGATGGCACCGAAATGACTTAGTCTGCTGAACTCTGCATCGTAGGCGTCGACGTTCATATTTTCCTGTTCTAAGTGCAGGAACTGGGAATATAGGGCATCTCGGACTGTTGCTGGGAAGTACTTTGCGTCATTGCTTCTTCTCCGAGAAAAGAAGTTCACGACACGGGTTCAAGTTTCGATCGATATTTGCGGAGTTGATCATCCCTCTCGAAAACGAAGATCAACGTCTTCATTTTCAGCTCAAAATTCGCTTATTTTCTGGCCCGAAGCAATACAGAATCGCGAAGTGCTCCAAAAATTGTTCCCAAGTCTGGTCTTTGCCGACGCTATGCTCTATAGAATCCCACCAGTGATGGGCGTTGCCTAAGAGCTGGGCCCTCACGACGGTCATCCACAAGTCGGAGGAAAGTTGTGAGCCTTCCAACAGTATTTCTGTGTTGGAGATCTAGTCTGAGATCTCCTCTGGGGTTTCGCTGCCTTTAAAGGTTCTCGGGCTCATTTGGCGGAAGCCTCGGACTGTGCCCACTGGTTGGACAGGTGCTGGTGCCGGGGTAGTCGTTCTTTCCTAGGCCGTCATCAAAGTCTGTCTCAGGGCCTCAGTCTGCTGCCACTGAGCCTGTCTCAGTGCTTCAGTCTGTTGCCACTGAGTTTGTAACATGGCATGGAGGAACTGAAATATTTGAGGTTGGCCCTCAAGCTGTGGCATCAGGGCAGGAAGGGCTAGAGGTGGAGGCAGAGGTGTCTCCGCCTGCGGTGTTGGGGCCTGAGAGGTTTGCCCATCTTGCTGGGCTGGTGTTCCTGTTTGAGCAGTATTCTGGTGAATGTACGGGGTCGCCGGGTAGACCAGCATCCTTCTAGGGGATTGGTCTCTCGGGGTGGTCGGGGTTCCTTGGACATCGGGCGAAGGGTTTGTTGCTTGGTCAGCCCCATCAATCGCATGTCCACCGGGTATGTCCATATTTCTGAAGAAGATAGAATAATTAGAAAAGCACAAGGAATTAATAATTGATAATCAAGCAGGATGCAAATTTTTTGATGAAGTCAGTGTGGATGAGACCTAGTATTTCTATCCGATTGCAGGCTTGCTGGGCATGTCATCATACCACTAGCAATAAACTAGACCTGCATGGGCCACCACTAAAACCATGTCATGCCCCAGTCCCAAAATGTAAGGAACTAGGCCACGTGACATTGGCCAGCTGACACGTCACTAAGGGTTTAATCCAATTTAATGGACCCAAAGGAACGTGCTACACTGTCCTAAAATACTACAAGTCTAATACAGATAAATCTATCTCATCCACAACAAAATATCAGGAATATGGGAATAAGTGCTGAAATATATAATGCTGAGTCTGAATGTCATAGTACACATCTTGTGGGAACAAACCC